>CM073776.1:89428850-89443850 GCA_037158775.1 Hetaerina titia
TCTCCAAGTTCCCCTCCGTCCTCCACCGCGGGAGACAAACCCACGCCCCCGGCAGGGAGCGAATCGAGAAGGGAAAGATGAAAGGAAGAACGGGAAGGAGGAAGGAAGAATTGGGCAGAGGAGCAATGGGAATAAAGGGCGGCAGTGAGAGTGGAATGGCGCCGAGAGATACGAGTAAAACACATATGGTGCGCGGATGTCAGAAAGATTTTTTCTTTTTTAAGAGCTCTCTGTCGGACTCGAGGTGAGACTGTGTTCCCGTGGAGGCTCGCCATTCAAACGGTCTTCCATGGGGGTGGTCATCGAGAAGTCGGTAGGCTGAACCACGACGATAACAAATGCTCTCCTCATAAGTGGTGCATTTCAATGGTTTCCAAATGAGGAAATAAACTCGTTAAGCCATGACGAGACTCCGCTAGAGGCTATGAGTTCTCTCGGATTAAACCGATGGAAATATTTTTATATATTAAGGCATCTTCCGCAATAAAACTCCCCCCTTCCCATTTAACGAAATTTTCGGAGAGGTGATAAAAATATGACCGAAATTAATCTTGAAATAATTGCCGTATGCTTAACTCTGCGAATGAAACCCAAAACTAATGTCGTGTACTAACCGTAGGTCGTCATGGGTGTATTCGTGTGTATCACGCTCTTCACTACATTTTTAATACGGCAGTTTACGATTACCAATCAGATAATGTAACCAATGGGAAAAGAATTGTTTGGGTGTACTCTGTAGTGGTTAGTCGGGGAGGCACTCTACAGCTGAGGTCACTCATGTTGGATATCCTTTTCTCTCGTCCAAATTCCACAATTGATACCCTTAGAATCATCAATCTATTTAAAGGGTGGAAAACAAGGCATATTGTTGGACACAGTTGCTCACGTGAGGGATATTTTATGTCGGGATTCAATGATAAATTAATGATTCCCTTGGTATCATTTACTACTTGACTTATTTTTTGATTGCCTGAAGATCATGCTAATAAGGGTTTGATGATTTTATTCCATCTGATGCGAACTTATTTTTCACGGAAAGAGTATTTTGAGTGGGAGGACTTCTTCGGTGAGATTCAGTCCTCGCCGACAGAAAACGCCATGGAGGAAATTAAAACTGATAGGAAGTTATGTTCGCTGTAAAACAGTGAGAAGGGAGAGCAGATGTAATGATCGGAATTATGTATTTTTTTAGAAGTAATTTCATGCTCTATGTGGTCACGATTTGACTGTGAGCCCCAAAATTGGAGGAAATTACAAATAATTGCTCCTAGAATAGGAGGTTTTAAAAATGAACTTAAGCGTCACCTGAAAATTTCAATTCTATTTATAGAGATAAATGTCGAGAGTGCCCTGAGGTAGTTCAAATAATCTTACTTTTTCTATTTCGAATTTCTTTTCTGTTTGAGATGTTACTAAATGATTGAAAATTATTGGATTTCATCATGCATGGATATATTGACTCCTGGATATAGATATATATTCTCTACATCTTGTTGCATCTTGTCGAGCAAGAGATCGATAAAAAAATGTAATGATTAAAAAATTTTGCCCCATAATATTGATGAAACTTATTCGTTAAAATGTATCTTCAGGTTTCCATGCTGTGTTCATGAAGCATGTTCAAACTATCAGCGTGTAGAACAATTTCCACATGCAAACTAAAAACATCCCAAACGCAACCCTAACACGAACATATCCGAATGAACTATTAGCCGAATCGATTCTATTCAAATTCATTGTGAAATTAGAAACTCGGAAATCGGAGGTGTTGCTACTTATGCCACTGGGGAAGGGAGATTTTTTTTGTTTCGCGGGTGTTGAACACCCCGGCAATTTTTCACCGCGAGGGTGAGGCGTTCGAGACACCCCAGAAACCCTGCCCCTTCCGTGATCCCTTTTTTTTACTCCGTCCGCAACCCCTTCATTCTTCGGTTGCCAGGGAACCTCCCAGGGAAAGGAAGGGGGGCGGGGAGGGTCCACGCGAGGGGGTTGAGACGAAGGCAACTATGGAGGTCTTTTTTTCTTCCTTCGTCCAAGAAAAAAAGTACCATAAGGAATGCTCATCAAATTCGGAATATATCAGGTTGCGAAGCATTTAAAAGGACGGTCTGGAACCGTGGACTGGCACCTGATTTCCCACGCGATACATTTCCCTCTCAAATACACGATATCAGAATGGAAATCATATGCACGGAGCAAGGTGACTCTTTTCACCAACGGGTTATTAAAAAAAATTCGACCGAAGCAGAGCAATTGCAATTAAAACACTGATAAATATGGAAGAATTCATTGAACGTTGGTAACTTTCGATATATTCAAATGAAATTACGTACCTTTTATCTCAAACCATTTCACTGTAAGTCGGAATCTTAGTTGATCTTTAGTTGGCTTTATCAACATCTTTTATTGCAGTGCATAATAATGAAAAGAAAAGATGCTAAGCAATAGACTGAAAATTCCTGATGATGTACATATGTGAAATGAGGTGTGAGAATGAGCGAATGCTTCCTTGATGGGGTATTTTCAGAAGGTACTCGTGCGTGTAAATCCCCTCATTTCAACATTCTGATGCAAAAGTGATGATTAAAATTGAGGCAGTGAATTATGATGTAATATTAGCGAATGTAATTTTACTCCACCGATAAATCGATGCTATCATAAATTAAGATTTTATCAACATGCCTAAGTGAATCGCATGTGAATGAAGACGTCTGCCTAACTTTAGGGTTAATACGTAAATGAACCACCTAAACTCTGAAACTAAGAACAAGTAATCAAGGTCGATAAGTGTATACGTTTGCTGAAATTTCTTGAATTGCGTCGATGAATAAAATAAAATGTCTCTGTACGAAATAATGCACCTGCGTATTTACAATTGCTTATTTCACTGTACTGTAAATACGATCAATTGAAATTTATATCCGCTGCTAATGCATCAAAAAGTGAGATGTTTTCTTGTCATAGGTAACTGCAATCATATTTTTACTCTTTTCTTTTCCCAGAGTTGTGTTGTACTAAACATGAAAATCACAAAAAGTCATTCTAATTCTTGTTTCCTATAGATTTCGCATTTTGACAGAGTACTAATGACTGAATAGAACAAGCAAATAAAATGCTGATTTTGAGCTGATTCCGATATACGAAGGAGTGAGTTAATGAATAGAATTTTAGTTACCTGGAAATACTTTTCTCTAAATGCAAAAATTTATTGATGTGCATCACTTAAAAGATTTATTTTAAAAACTAAAATTGATGGTAGTTTGATACTTCCTATAAATTACGCGAGCAATTTTAATTTGTATGCAATCGACCACCATTGTCACTGTGAGTATACTTATAAGATAGTTTTGGTACTTTTTTTATTCTGAAGAAATAGAAAGCGCCTGTTTGCTGTAGCATATACGGAATTTTAAAAAATATTCCGCCCATTGGTTGGGACGTTAAACTTTGTGACCATTTGATGCCATTCCAACGCTAGACTTCTCCCCAAAATGCCACCTTTACCAAAACATTTTAACGCTATCAATTCCTAGAATGCAGAAAATTAAATGGGTTGACAGAGTAACAAATCATTAAGACTTTTAGAGAGAGCGAAGAGGCAAGCACACGGTGGACACTTGTAAGAAGGAGGAAACTAATTGGACACTGCCAGAAACACAATATTTTAACAAGGACCATAGCTGAAGAAACACCGGAGTATGGTAGAGGAATACCAAGGAATGACGAGAAGCAGGCAAGAGAAGTCGTCAGTGCAAGGAACTTGGAATGAATAAAAAGAATGTCTGGGAACGAGATAACTGCTGCAAATCACTTCTCGGATTGAAACCCCGTGATTATGTCGATCAATTCCCGCCTATTCCTAATCGCGTAGCCGTCGTCTCCGCCCCACTATGTCTAGATAGATCATTAAGATATAGATAACGCTGACTAGATTGCGCAGAGGCGATGCCATCCGTCTTAAACCAACATCTATAGATTGCATATGGCGGTTCACCCTTTGGGCGAGCTTGCCAACAGTCTTGCCCTCGTGCGTGGGAAGGGAGTGCTCTCCCAATACACCGCAGGCACCCCATACATCGGAAGCTAAAGGTATTTTTTTTTGTTTAACCAGAGAGGCAGAGGGGTGAGCTGGTGGGTGGGGAAGAAATCTAGAAAAACTAAATAAGAAATACGAGCGAGGTGAAAAAAAACAACGGCCGGTCTCCTCACCCTGGGTCTATTCCCCCGGAGGCCCTCGGCGCATAATGGCCCCGAGAAGGAGGGGTCGGCTACCGGGGTCGCGGAGAGGGATGGGCGCGGGATATCGGGGCGAGGGGGCAAGGGTCCCATTCCTCCGGTTCATTTGCATAGGTGCACGCGGGTGCAGCTCCTGCCGAAGCGAGGGATTGTGGGGAGAGAATAAAAGACGGGAGCAGGGGTGCGCATCGTGGGCGCGGATCAGCAGAGCACGAACTCCATGCACGGGACGCGATCGAGGAAATCCTCGACAATACCTCCGATGATGGCATCATCCCATGCACGGCAGATGAACATCCATCTACTCTCTACCTGCAACGCCATCGATACACTGCGCATCGATATGTTAATATCGATACGCTACTATTTCCACCCCAAGATGGTGTCATGGATGCAGGAGGACAAGCGTGAATTGGAAGAACGGGGTGAAAATAAAATGAGCGGAAAGGCAAATATATGCAGAAATGCATGGGGAAGAGAGTAGGCCGTTGGGAAAAATTTGGAGAAGGCGAGTAAGGAAAAGAAAGGAAGTGGGACGAAGGACAAGTTGAGGGGAGCTGACGATTGTCACAGTGGGGAAAACTTTGGGCGAAACGAGGTTGAGGGAGGAGAAAGAACTTTGGGAATTTAGGACTGAAAAAAGGATTCAGTCCAAAGTTATGATGATAGGGGGGAAATATGCACAGGTAACTGATTGTTTATTTTAACTTGCAGTGTTAGGGCATTTGGTTTGGCGATAGACGAGGCTTGGGATAGATAGATAGATATAGGTCTTCATTTGGGCAAAATTGAGATCTATTGAGACCTTCTTTCATTAATCTAGTCTTATTACTATTATTAATTACTCCTCTTTCTAATTAACCTAAATTGAGACCTTCTTCCATTTAACCCATCGTCGCATACATACTATATTAGGCACAACATTAATGATTACAGGCACATACTCATAAATACATAGTATAGACAGACACATTCATTATGCACAGTTTTGCATGTTATATATATATATATATATATATATATATATATATATATATATATATATATATATATATATATACGAGTATACATACATACATGCATATGTATACATATATTATTGAGAGAATATTCATTCTCGTATATGTATATAGTATATTCATTCACATGGAGGGGGATCGAGATGGTTTGGTGGCTAACATAATGGCTTCCCACCGAGAGGCCCCGGGTTCAAATCCTGAAAACAAATATTTTATATATAATATCCCGATCTCTACTTGAGGTGCTGTGTGGAGAGCACTTTGACGAGTAGGAGCAGGACGACGTCCGTCGGACAGGACGTTAAACTGCGGAACCCTTGGCGCCTTTCGTTAAGAGTAGGCTAATGCCGACGCCGGGTTTTTCTTCACCTTTCCTTTCTCATCCATCCCTCATATATATATATATATATATATACATTTTACATATACATATAAAGATCTGGTTTTTAAGTCCTAGCCAAGGAAATACTTTGCACTTTTGATCCGCTCGATTCCGCCTCCTCCACCTCTCCTGAATTCGTCCTTTTTTTGTGCTCCTATCCCTTTTCCTTACATCTATTTCCATCTGAATGAATATATGCATTTATATGTGTATAAATAATTATGTATATACATAATTATATATACCTGTATTTATAATTATATATATGATTTATGTATTTATACAAAGTGCGCTTATTAATTGGAGTGTAAAAGAAACCGGAGGGAAATGATATTCGACAAGGGTTGATATGGGTGAATAGGCAACAAAATTTGAGAAAGACTGGCGCTAGGAAGTTGGTATCTAATGCTCATTGGCTAACGGGCTTCCCTAAAAGCCAGGGATGGGCTTATTGCTGGAGAACTGAAATTTGTTACGGACGCTCCAGATCTGCAGAAACTTACAAAAGTCATAACTTTCAGCTTACCCCCTTCTTCAAATGAACCACACTCGGTTTTTTGCTTGCCATCCGGAGTAATCGTTTCGTATCGGGGATTTTCTTATTTTTCAATAATGAGATAGGAAAAGACAGACACTGACATCATCGTATGTCAATGCCATCTCTCTGAGGGTCGATCCCAACTGAGAACCCGTCTGGATGCAATCCTCCCCCAACTCTCCCCCTCCCCCCCCCACCGCCACCCCTTCCACTCCGGCATTCGAGTTCCCGAAAATGGAGAAGAAAACTTTTTTCTCCCTCTCCTCGTTTCCGACTCGGAAGCGTCAAGGGGACGACGGAAAACGAGCCGGCCAGCGTGCGAACTTTTTGCTCCGGTCGGCTGTGCGTCCGGAGAACAATGGGGGATGGGCGTGCGTTACAGCGCACGCACGCACGCCCGGCCCAAAAATGCCGAAAAGAAAATTCGAGAATGCATTCGCCTTCCCCCGCCCTCCTTGCGAGGCTCCGCGATGCACTTCTCCGAATCAGCAATTCGCTTCGGAAGGCGGAGAAAAAACATCGCCCCGAGCGCCCCAAGTGCATCATCACTCCTACCCGAAATATTTCCGACCCTAATTTTACTTTTCAAGACGGAGGTTGGTGGAGACGCTCTTTCCTTCCTCGAAAATCCGGGAAAGCACCGACTTCCCTCGGAACAAGGGTTGGCCGCCGAAAAGACTCGCTGGGTTAAAATTATTTGCGAGCAGTGTGGTATTCCATGAAAAAAGCCAAACGGTCGCCTCCAGGACGTCAACTAAAACGAAATAATAATTCAAATGCAAGCTGAAGGGGTGAATTAGGAGAGTCCTCTTGATAGACCCATCGATATTTTCTCTATTCAAATTTAGGTGCTGAATTCACATTAACACCTCCCAAAGAGAAAAAAATTGTCCCAAAAAAGGATTCGCTGCTTGTTGTTAGGTCGATCTTATTTACGCTTGTTAACGATCATCGTTGCCACTCACCTGCTGCCCCCTGCTCATTGATGTAATTGTATATGGATGGTAATTAAATAACTGTAAATTTGTTTGCCAAATAACGATAGGGATTGATTAAAAAAGAGTTGTGAATCGAGAGTAAATAATTATAAATTATCTATCCTCGGTTTTCCCTTACCGAAAACAAAAGGATGTCTCACTTTATATAACTGTATATATATACAGGTGTGTATATATATACCGCTATAAATAAATATATAGCGACATTGAAAACATTATTTCTGTAAAATGAATTTTAAATTTGGTTAGTAGTAGTTTTTATGGGAGGCGACCGACTGCTAAGTCATTTACGCCAATAGGGATGGATGGGAAGAGAAGGGTGGAAAGAAAACCGGCGTCGGTATGAGCCTACTCTTGTCGAAAGGCGCCAAAGGGTCCGTTGTTTAACGTACCATCAGACGGACGTTGTACTCACTCAAAGTGCTCTCCACAAAGCTCCTCGAGTAGGGATCGGGATAACACTGAAAAATATATTTGCTGTCTCTCGGATTTGAACCCGGGCCCTCTCAGTGGGAAGCCTATACGTCGGCCACCATCCCCTTAAAAATGGAAATTTTTAAATACATCAATGAAAACAACTCATTTCACGAATTATCGATCACGACATATTTTATATTTCTTGAGTAATCAAGAAAAATGACCTGAAATGAATGTCTAACTTATTCTATTGAAAAATGTCCTACCCAACTAAATAGTGTCTCCGAATTCCTACTTTGAGATGAACAAATAGCTATTATTATAGAAAATCTATCTCAATCATCTTCAGTGTTTTGATAAAAATGCAACAAAAAATAATTACAATATTCGCTAATTTGTTCGATTATGAACAAACTGTGCTGGAAAAGTGCTGCATTCACTGAGTTATGAATTGCAAAAAAAACCAAACGAGATGGATTAAAATAATATTTGCTTATCAAAAACGATTTGGTACATCTCGTATTTGGTCACGGTATTCCAGGGGTAGAGCGTTTGACCACTGACTGGAGGGCCCCGGTTCTATTCCCTGGCAAGGCACTCCACCTCCACACTGCAGCTCCACCCAAGCTATGTGATTTTTCGGGTACTAGATCTTCCTGGGAAACCATAACCGGCACAGGGAAAGGAACTGGCCCCCCTACCTTGATGTATTTCACACGCCGTCGGGCTTAGTACTGGGTAAACTCTAACACCACCTACCAAACTGACCTTCGGGTTGATTTCTGTGTTTACGGTTTTATGAAAAGAGTCAATGTGAAACACGACTTTGCTCACTGGAGACGGTTGTTGCGGCTGAAATACTGAATAAATGTACTGAAAAATGTATCTTTTTTACTCATGTGGAACGTTATTTCAGGAGCATAAAACAACACATATTGGTTGTCTTAGTATAAACACAGAAATTTCATGATTATATACAGATATGATAGCAAAGCCTTTAAAATTCCTGATTGTGGAAATCATTTTCATTGGTTGGAAGACGGTATTTTTATTAACAGGCCTGAAATTCTTTTTTTGTTGCATAATAACAATTTTTCCGTTCAAATTAGAAGGATATGCCCATTTAACCCACTAATAATGGAACTTCAGCATTGATCACAACCCGAACGTAAGAACAGGAAGGTCGGTGAAAAAAGGCAGTCCCCTCGGACCTCAAATTCATATCGGATGTATAAAAATAACTCTTTTCTATCCCGCTAGAAGCGCTGAAATTAAATGTCGCGACTACTCATTTACCCAACCAGACTAAGAAGTAATTTGACGAAAAAATATATTTTAATTTTTTCATAAAAAATTATGTTTACTTAAAACAGAACAATCACAAGAAATATGATGATAAGAGTTTAAGATCTTCGTACCTAAATGTTATATCCCTCGCTATTATAGCAATTAAACCGGAAGACTTCATTGCCAGAAAGGAAAAATTATCTTAATCCCACATTTGGGACTTTTAATTCTTTTTTTCTAGGGACAAATAAATCAACAGACTACTATGAATCCCACGCATACTCCAACACGTGCTTAAATCAATACGATCGGCATCGTAAGTACAAGGAATTTCCCAAGGATGGGAGCATCTTAGGGAAGAAACCGTTCGGTCTCGCTTAGAAAACGGCACGTATTTAAGCTCGCGTAAGAAGGAAAGGAAAAAGTGAAAAAGAGGAAGACAGTTAGCTGCAGGGGAGGGAGGAATTCTATGTGAAAACACTCCGCAGGACTTTTGAAAACGTCATCAGGTTTCCCACGTTACTAATTGCAGAAAAACCTCGCGAGCGCCAGGTAGTGGGGGTGGCGAGAGTTCTGAAGACGGAGGAAAGATCTGGAAAGAAGAGTTGAAGGAGTGAGGAATGAAAAGGATTATGAAATGAACACACGGTCGGTGAAGCTGGTTTCCACGCCAGTGAATTACGCCCTGGATGACTTGACATGCTTGGCGATACTGCCCTTTGCAAACAAAGCATTCACGGCATTAACCTTGAGCACGATTAAATTTCTCATGATTAAAATGAGAGAACTCATAAATTAGAAATATTCATCCGAATCGTAGACGTTAAACGCCATTCGGAATTTTTTTTAATTAAGGCATTCGTTCGACGGGGATCTATCGCTTTCGTTTTTCTCCACCCTCATGTGTTTACAGACTGACACTCGCCAGTTTGAAGTCGAAATGGAATGCAGTCACAAGAGAATTAAACCATCGGGAAGGAACCGAGGCTGCCATGTGCATGCAAAATAGTTTCTTTATAAATTTTTAGCCATCATTTGTTGAGAAGGCGTTAAGTAGATTCCAACATTAGGAGATGTTATCAACGGAACTACGGCATCTCATTTGAATGAACCAACTAGATACCCATTATCGCTCATTACAACAAAAGTCTTATCCTATCATTCAGCTCAAAAAAATTAATTTTTTCCTGAATATTTCCTTGGATATGGATTAACCCAAAAGAATGAATATTCCTGCAAGGAGTATCCTACGTTAACACTTCCAATTCACTTAGTAAGTCTTCATCAAATAGAGTTTTAATTGGAGCAATTTAACTGAACTATTAAATCACCCAAATATAATACAGTGCCAATCGTATCATTCAATTTGAATAAATGATACCCCCAGAATGTTGACGAAATTTATTTTTGGCATAAATGAAAAGAATAACTGAGTTATTTAGAAAGACAAAGCGTATATATTATACAAAACATACAATACAAGAAGTTTGAAATTTTACCATATATCTTATGGAAGCACTTGACTCCACCCAGAACGTCTCTAATTACATTAATTGCCAGCAAACAAATAGATTAAACTTATAGGTATAATCAATATTAACGTGATAATTCAGAACAAAGTCCGTTCACGGATAAATTGTTTTCGCTTTTATGAAAAGACGTACAATCATATAATTGAAACTGCTATAAGATTGCTAGTATAAACTTCGTTACATAGTTCACAACCCATTTCCAATATTAAATACCGATATAAATATAATAATTAAGGAACAACTTGTCAATTTTTCGCAAAGCACTCCAGACGATAGTAAAATCTGGAAATGTAATAACGATACGCACGCACATTATTATCCTGCTTGGTATCAGCAAAGTAATTCAGCAAACCCGCATATTTTAAAAATATAGCCGGTGGACTTCAATCGGCGACGGCCATCTGCCATTTTACCAAGCCCACGCGGAGGATTAATTTAGTTAGGAGCATAAATTCGCACAACTGAGGAAAATGTGAGAATTGTTAACAAAAAAATCGGAAGCGATGAAGAATGAGATGCAGTTCGGGAGAGAGATGGTTCGGTGGAGGATTAAAACGTTGAAAGGCGAAATAAGCAACCCGATGCATGAAAAATATGTCTCCAAGTGCGGTGGAATTGCATACCGCGCGCAGGGACATGCATAAAGATAAGGTGGGGGGGGGGGAGAGTCCGCACGACGGCGATGGAAGTTCAGGATGCACTCGATGAGAGGGCGTCGCCGCCTGTATCCCTCCACACACGCCTAGTTGCCTAGGACGTGCGTGTGTGCGTCGTGGGAATTGGCCCTCGTGCGTAAGCGAAGCCGCCGTTTGTTCTTTGCGCTTTATCGAGATGCGGGAATGGGCTTCCGAGTTGCATGCATCCTTGGGAGCTCGGAGAGAACGAGAGAGAGAGAGACAGAGGATACCCTCGCGGGAAACAGGTCTTCGCCTGCAGTCGGGAAGACTCGCCACGTCCCCGACGAAGACCAAAACGGGATGGTTTATGTCAAGAGGGACGAACGACTTTTTGAGGGCCACCCAACTTCTCTCCACTCCGCGTGCATTAATTCACTGGCCGATTCCATGATTTGAGAACGTGCTGCAAAAACTTGAAAACCAAGAGCCCAATGCTTTTTTCTTTCCTCCCCTCCCCACTCCAAGGTTTGACTCCCGCTTAGAAAGACGGGAATCGTCACAGGAATTTGCTCAGGGGAATTAATTAACCTCCCCATGCACATATTCGGTTCGCAAGAGTGTGGTAAATGAAGTGATTTACGCTTTTTATGGTGATCGTCGATCATTGAATGACGTCCGCAAGAAAATCCAAATAATTAAAAAAACAACCGAAGTAATCAAACTCTTAAAATACTATTTTTAGCGCCAACACTAATGTTTGTGAAAAAAAGTTATTGCGCTGAAAATCGAGATTTTCTAACTCGAGACTTTTTAACCTTTCACAAACACTGTCATGGTCAAACATGGTCGAAAATACTAGGCACACGCATGTATGTATGTGTACGTATCATATAATCTTAAAGCCGCCTTTCAGCTGTCAAATCGAGAATTTATTATCAATATTTATTGTTAATAACATGATAATTCTAAATTCAACAATAAATTAATCAACGTTAAAAAATTAAAAAAAACATCAAAACATTAGCTATGCATTAAATGTATGAAATTAATTACATGCAAACATAATAGTAAATTTTGGCACATGCATGTACGATATCGACACATTTTTCTTCTTTTTACTGTTGCTGGATGATGATTTGGCTGGATTGTCATAAGGAGAGCACCACTATTTTACGAGTTTGAGCAAGTTAGAATTATGTTGTGAAATCGTATAGCGAGCGATAAAATAAATTATTGTGAAGTCTACATTCACGGAGTTTCTTCAAAAACTGAGAAAATGGAAATTTTTGCATGTAAAATTTCCGTACGTGCTCTGATAAATGATGGTCAAACTGCTCGTCACCATTTCATGGAAATCGTGAAACTACGTTCGGTGAGGCGTCAAAATGTTTCAAAATTGAAACCGATAAGCAAAAACTAAAAATCGCAATTAGCTGTCCTGAAATTCTAATTCTCGCGGCAATTAATTAGACTGATTTCCACAAAAAGGATGCTCACCATTGACTAATAATTTAAATCAGTAATTTCTCATTAATAAATACTAATCTGTTATAACTCATATCTGCTAAATGACTAGATCGTCATTCTTCAATATACATAATATAATTAAAACACCCTTGAATTTTTATTAAATTTGGATACTAGTTATTTGCTTTCATAAAATAGTTCTTAGGGAAGACAAGTGGAAAAAGGGGGGAGGAGATCCAAAATGTTTGCGAGCCCTTGTTCCAGCGTGATTTGCACACGATAAGTATTCTCTGAGGACAGACTTCAAAGCAGAAAAGGATTCGCCCTCAACGCTTTATCTCTGCATCTTTGCGATGAGTAAAATATCTCCGTCCGAGAAAACATTTTTTTCGGCTTATTCAAAATGAAATCGGGGATTGGTTACGGTGGGAGGGCGCGTCAGTACGAGTACCGAGTCCGGCCGCTAGGGGAGTCACGAGCCTTGGGGCGGGAATGGAGCCAGATTTTGATTTTAATCCTCGAGTTCATCTGTCGACCACGTGGTTGAGGTAGGCCGCCCCCAGGGAAATGCCGTAGACGGCTGTCGCATCGCCCGAGTATGAAAATTGAGATCAACATCTCCTTGCATACCCATTATTAATCGAATATCAACAAGCATGCAGGGTATCGTAAAGTAAGTCAGAAAGTATAGACTCGATTAAATACTTAGGGGCTAACCACACTCACGACTTCTACTAGGTGAAACATATAAGGGGAATATGTAGAAAATCTAACAAAAAATTGTTTATTTTAAATAGTACTGGAGAAATGTGACGACAAGGTTAACGAGCAGTTTATCTTTCGCTCGCTGGGCCTCATTTAGAATATGCTGCTAGTAGTATATGGGATCCTCATGAAGTTAGATTGATTGCCGATTTGGACAGTGTCAGCGTAAAGGAGCCAGATTTGTAAAATGTTGTTATGATTAACTGTATAGAGTATGAACATTATTACAGGAGCTTTGTAGGAAATAGCTCAAGGAGCGAAGGTTAAATTAAAGATTAAATCTCTGGCAATAACTGGAAGAACTCTTTAGCGATAATGTTGAAAACTATTATCTCCATCATACGTATTACATTAGGAGAGATCATACCTGTAAAATTAGAGAGATTAAGTGCAGAACAGATAGATTTTAGATGTCATTTTTCCCACGGGCGTTAAGGGATCTGAATAACGTTGTCCGACCGTGCTAGGCGGGGAAAAATATTTTGTGTCAAAAGTAGTCTGGGGTGTATTCACCCCCTGCCACACACCCTAGCGGTGGTTTGTAGGGTACAATGCAAGAAATGAAGTTTTGGAGAAAATTCATAGCTGCAAAGCGTAAGATTGCCTTGTCAAAGCAAAATTAACCGAATCAAACCAGAATAATCAACTCGTACTTTGGTTTAATTGATGAGGATAGGTGAGTCTTATCTCCCTCCTACTAAGCCCGACGTTACGCTGCGGGCGTGGGAAATAGACGGACAAAAGTAGGTGACCAATTCCTTTCACTAAACCGTCTGCGGCCCTACAGGACGGGAAAAATGGCAATGCTTTCCCAAAACTGACGGCAGGCTGAGTCACATAGATTTGAACCTGGGTCCTTTGGCCAGTAGTAGACACTCTACCAACTAGATTACAACGCGTCTTGACAACGATGCACTAAAATTGAAACTCTTGAAAATGAAAAGAATTGCATTTACATATCCCAAGTTCAGGCTCAATATAAAACGTTAAAATAGTCAAAAATTAAAACGCCATAAACGCATTTTGTACGTGGAATCGTTTTATTGAATTTTCTTTCCATCGAATACAAAAACCATTTCCCATCTCTTTCCTTCCCCAAAACGTTTTGTTCTACATTCATTGTACAAGGGTAAGCCAATAAATAACTCTCAATACTGGATAGAGGGATTAATAATCAAAATAACTTCCAGAAATTTATCTAACTTTATACCTATTCACCCTGCATATTCAGTTACTCGTCCCATCTCTTTACAAGCCCAAGACAGGCGGTAGCAAAGAAGTCTTTTGTTTTCCTGTCGCAGACATCGAGTAACCTCTTCGACAACGGCATCATCATTTTCAAAACGTCGACCACCCAAATGGCATATTTAGGGACCAGGACATATGAAAATCACAGGGTGCTAGGTCAGTAATGTACAGTGGATGTTTCAAGGAATTTCAATGAAATGGTCACAACAGCTCCTGCATCTGTCTTGCGACTGTTTTTAACTCATTGATTGACTTATCCTCGTATTTATCAAAGTGATAAATATTTAATATATACATATATATCCTGATTCGAAAGTGATTTGAAGTGTTTTCTTACCCTGATTTGTAATTTTATCTTCCCGCGAGGGACCCCGCAAGGACCATGGGAAATTTCTCTTGAGATTTCTAAATGAAAAATTGGTGTTGATGTGTTTGTCCTATTCAAATAAAAACATACCCAAATTTTTACCAATTTCGTAAATAACATTTATTTC
>CM073776.1:89446350-89462482 GCA_037158775.1 Hetaerina titia
TTGTCTCAATGCGGATGGCTAAAATTGAGAAATATAGTATCTACCGACACGGCAACGGGCATACGCAATATAACAGGAATTTTGCAATAATAACAGTTGAATCTTGAATTTAAGAATAGCTTTTGGGATTCATTTAATTTTTTTTTACGACGACCATTACTTCATTAGCAATTAAAATTAATTTTGCGATGTTGTGGACTCGCCCAAGACCTTCAGATTCGTATATGGAATGAAGAATTACTTCCCACATCGACCCTCAACGAAAGCTTCCAATTATCAAAGGCTCTCAAATATTTTATGATGAAAGGATCTTCACTTGGTTTTAAATGATGTTCAATTCAGAACGTACGATGAAAACGATTGTCATCAGCAAAACAATATTTTGAGATAACAGGAAAACAAAGCAGAGCAATAAACGCCATATGCATTATTTTCTTTCGAGAAGAGTGACAATCAATATATCTGGACTAAGGACAAACTACACCAATCGGTTCCATGAAAACATGGAAATCCTTTTCTACTGCTTTAACGAATATTGCTGTTTCGAATTCCACCCGGATAATAGGAATTTTTGTCGCTCCGCGATAATTCGTAAATCATAGGAATCAATGCTGACGAGTGCTATCCATCATTTGAGCACTCACGGAATGCCATAGAATGGAAAACATAAAACCATAAATTCGTCTACCACATCCATTTATTCAACACGACTTAAGTTAACAGATGATATTGAAAATTCCGTAGGTCGAGTTCAATATAAATATACGGAAAAACTAAGGTTTTGTTCAATTATAAACGAAGGGTTCCACCAGGTTTCGTCGGATGCAGTCAACTTCTCATGCTCCTGAGACCCAAGCAGGAGAAGTCACGATGTTTCTTTTGCCTTTCGATCAATTCGCACACGACACGTCGATCCCCCGTTCCATCCGATCACGTCGCACCACAATTCCACCTCGCTGCCTCCGCGCCGCGATTAAACGGCGGCATGCATGTGCCCACTCACCAATTGTGCCTCGCGAATGACCAACGTCCAAAGCACCGCTCCCGTCTCTCCCTCCCTCCCGCCGCGGACCGCTCCGACTCGCTCCTGCTCGGCCTCCTTCTCGCTCGGATCTCCCTGGCATCCACTCTCCCTCCCCGTCTCTTGATCTCTCTCTCTCTTACTCTCTCTCTCTCTCTCCCTCTGATGTGTACACTGTACCGAGGTGTGTGCAGCACTGACCCTTTGGGAGTTCCCCCAACGAGGGGGTCAGGGGGACGTGCGGACCCCTCCCCTCTATCTTCCCCCACCACCCCAACGTCTCGGGGGGGAGGAGTCCAGGGAGGAGGATCGAGGGGGAGGAGGGAAGGGGTTTTGCCGTGGCAAAAGGGTTTGCGGGCACCCCACGATATCCCGTGGGGTTTTGGGGGGTTATAGGGTGGGGGAGTCGAGGGGAGGCGGCGGGGAAGGGTCGGGAGGGGGGGTGGGCAAGGCGGACGGACAGCTTTGCATAAAACTTCTCACCCGTTCGGCGGACCCAAGGGTCAGCGGGGGTCCGTCGGAGGGAGGGGACGGGGGAAGGGAGGCAGGGAAAAAAGGAAGGGCAGGGTGCGCGGATGGACGAGTGCCGTTTTAATTTCCGCAAGGTTTTCGCACTCGTGCGACCCCGAATGCCCCAGGGGTCAACTGAGTGGTGGCGGAACATATTGTTGGGCAATGCAACATTAGGCTTCCGATCTCGGATCATGATTTTAATAAATATTGAAGTGGGGCTGTTTGGCGATAATTATCGGGTGTGCTATGTAACATCCACATTATCGAGAAAATAGAGCAGTACCCAGAGGATGACGACAGGAAACTTTCACACCGCCTTATTAGTTCGAGACCTTTCGGAGTACTTATTCCATCAATGTATAAAAACATTAACTTTGAACAAAAAAGAATTTAAAACGTGAACACACTTCTATAGTGAACCAGTTACGGATTAAATTTATAATGCACACATGCTAGCCTTTATTAGACGCATCCATGCTATGCATTTGTAACCAAATCAAAATACTAGGGGTCACGAATAAACGATTGAGCGACTCTGGTTATCTACAGAGGAGAAGTAAACTGGTAACATATGGCGCTCGTACTTGCGGAAGAAGACAATAAGAGCCTCATCACATTACAATGCCCTTCAAATATTTAAAAACTGTGATCGGAGCTCATTTCCTTGACCGAACAGCCGGGTACACTTAATAACCGAAAAAAGGTTCAATTTCTTGATAATAGTTTAAGGTGTGTGTTGCGTCCTTGTGGTTCATTATAGGTTAGAGGGAAAAGAGTCACGACAACATTTTCAAATCGTTCGAGTTAATGACATATTGTTTCTTTATTGAAAAACAAGTTCACCATGCTTTTTCAAGAAAAAGTTTTCAAAATTATTACTTTGGTGATAATACTAGTACATAAATTCATGTATTGTTGATTAGTCTCATAACTTGTACTTTTCCACAGATTTCTTTGTAACGCACAACGCGTCTCAGTTCATCGAACCATCTTCAAGCACAAGATGGTTCAATGAACTGAAACACGTAGTACGTTGCAAATAAATCTGTGGAAAAGTGAAAATTTTGTTTTTCTCAAAGTGGCGAACATCTAATACACCTCGCCTGAATCTGTTGATTATATTCATAACTTGTAATTTACGCAGGTATTTACTTGACGACCTTATGGAGTTAAACGTAGGACTACATGGACGGTAGAGTCTTGAGAAAACGGTGGATGAAGCAAGACCAAACAAGCATTAGGAAATACGACGCTTTGCGGCCAATAAAAACTCTCCATGCACCTCGAGTGTCACTCACGCCCTCCGGAAACCCATTTGGGCAAGTCCCCTTCCCGTTCGAAGCGTCGCCCTCTTTCCCAAAGGGAGACCATTTCATGCACGGTCGACGCATCGCGATGTAGGTACATTATCGCCCCCAATTAATTTCCATGTGCAAAATTCGTGAGGCATAAGGCACGCACCAGTGCCTTCCTCACGGGATACCGGTTGTGGAGCGTTCCATAGAGGTTTATATCGTGCCGAAAACACGGCGGACCGGATCTAGCTTGTGGGCTCTCCCACGGAGCACAACTGGTTTCAGTCATCAACGCTTTTACGAGGTGACAGGAGGAAAGAATGGGCAGCAAGAATAAGAACGAGTGAATTGGAGTAAGAGTAGCAGAACATTTCTTGAGAGAGATTTCAACCCCACTCGCCCTGGTTCTTTCCCCCGTCATACAATAAATTGTAACCCGTCGTACTCCTTACTACATTCGGAAGAACTCGCAGCTTAGAAAAAAAAGCTCAGGAACTTCCAGGAAAACAATTCTACAAATCTTGTCCATGGTACATATCCTTTATGTTTTGTGAGAGCCAATGAAATATAGAAGCGGGAAATCGATACAACAAGCATCCGATAACGACCAATAAAAATGTAATGATACTCCAGTAATAACTGATGCAAAAAATAAATAGGATTAAAATTATTTGAGCGAAAAAAATCGTAGGGTAGTACAAAAATGTTTAAGAACTGTTGTTTTTGAATGGCATATATATTATCAGGAAATCAATTACTCTGCTTGAGTTAAACCGGTGTACATGCCATCAATTGAATTGCTTCCTGAATGTGGCCTTGGGTCCGTTTATTAAACTGAAAATCAATGTACAAACTGTTTACGCAATATAAAAATTCCAAAAATCGTCTTTAATCTAGAAGACATTGTATGATCATTAGACTGTTTTGAATAATCACTCTACAAAGCCTCGCAGCTTAGAGGATCGGTCCACTGATTTCTATATCATTCCATCTAGATCTAATTAACTTTAATCACACAATCACTTATGCAAATGATTAAGAAGGGACATAATAGACTGCTGTAGACACATTATACGTTATATGCAAGTTCATTTAAAAAATCAATTTTTTTAATCCAATGAAATTTTCCACAAACGCTATGATTTACAACGCATGAACGTTTGAATGGTAACTGCCGTAAAATTACGAAGGTATGCCTTGATTGGCAAGTTGGAGTGGCCACGAAAATGTAGAGATAAGGAAATCTGTAGCCATCAAGCTTGGGGTTCGGACTGAAAATCAAATTTTTAGCAGTGTAAATACATAATACTCAACACGACAAGCGTATAAAAATGTGGCCGCCTAAATTTCTGCGGTAATGGTTCTGGGAGCTAATTCATTATGGAGTCCTAATTTTCTAACCTCAGTATGATGCCTTATCTTCGACCCGATTGCTGTGTAAAACCACTGCCTTTCGACGGGACTATGTCGCCAAAACGATGCCTAAGTCGAGGATCAAAAACATCGTATCATTCCTGAATAAAACGTGACGCACAGGTCTATGCCTCCTCCCCGAGTGTTCATAAATTTTCAGCGACCAGTACCACAGGATGTGCGTTCGCAGCGTATCGTCGAATACTTTAAGATAATTCTTAAGTGCAATTTTGGTACGGGCTTTCATATTATCTTCTCGTATTTCACACCCGTTCTGTTTCCAATGTTTCCTCAGGTGAATTAATAAATGTTTCTTTACGCTGGTCGGTACCTGTCCCGGTAGAATTTGAGTTTTAAGTGACCCAATGGCTTAGAGTAAATCGCACTAAAACCTATGCTAGTAAATATTTTATGAAGAAACACCATTCATTCCCAGACCGGATTCGAACCGGTCGCTCCGGAGTAAGCCGTCGAATACGAGTACATTACACACGATGGGTAACAGGTACGTAGTTCGCATCGGGAGTTAAGTTGGTGGCCTAAATGGGTTAGCCAAGTGCCAAAACCTAAACGTATCATTAAAAGAAACTAGTAAGGTTCGCAAATTTTCTGTGGGGTGCAAGAGCGATCTCTAAGAAGAATGAATATTGCACGTGCTGCCGCACGAGAGTATTTCGGAACTGGACCGGTTTGCACAGCAAGCAGTTCCAATTCCACAGTTACACACCGTGCAATATTACATCACATCGTGGCATGTGCCATGTTACGGTCCCATAGAGGAAAGTGTTGCATAAGGAATTTGAATTCAAAGATGATCCGGTAGATTTGCGAAAACTTTGTGACAAGAAAGGAAGTGAGCACGACGAGATTAATCATAGAATAATGGACCTACAGCTATCAAGTGAACAATCTAGGCTATCTGTAAGGTTAAGAAAGGTTCAAGAAATTAGAGCTTGTGTGTGACAGCGATGGAATTAAATGTACTCAATACTATGGCACCAGTTTAAAAAAATTGAATAGCAAAACTGCAGAACGGACATATTTAAAAATTTAATCTTTCATTGTACAATCAACGATTACAATAAACGCAAGTTTATGCACTCCCACGACAGTGATCGAAAAGCTTAACAGACATCTACATGTATATTTACCGTTATAATCACAGCATAAGCACATGTATGTAACCAAAATGGCACAAGGCACGCAGCCTAATCACACCTGCCACATAATGGCAAGAATGATATTGGCTATGTAGTAGAAGTTATTTTCATGGACGAATCACTTAAAAGGATAAGCATAAAAAAATGTGAAATAAAAAATAAAGCAGTAACACCTCACAGTATGCCAACATTTAATATGATACGGAAAGCTTAATTACAACCAAGGATGAAAAGGTATCTTGGAAACGTTATACAGGAAGAACTAATAATTAATTTTTCGAGGACCAGTATAATTTTTCAGGACCAAAATTCAAATTTTTATTTATTATACTTAATTTGTCTTGCCTTAATTTGTTTCATCACCACCAACTTTCTAAACGTAAAAGTTCAAAACGCTCCACGCCAGTTTTGTTTTAGCCATTCAACCTGGATGACCACCTCAATAAAAAATCAAAAGATTACAGCAGGTACAGAGGCGTTAAAATTATGCCAACAAAACCGCATGTCTGTTCTATAATTCATGCTTTGCCGCATAAAAAAGCACAAACGTACAGAAGGGCGAAAACAACATTCTATGTGTATCATTGAAGAATGCAATAAAATAACATTTAAAAGGGTAAAAACCATGTATAATTTCATGTGTATATCCTTCAAAATGTTACCAGATGATGGCTTATTAATGTGAAACCGGTGTAAGTGTTACATAAAAAATACGGTGGAAAAGAACAAAATGTTGAACTTCTATATGCAGAAGTAAATTAATTTAATTGTTGATAAATGAACTGAAAATGACAAGACTTTAGCTCGTGATACATCGCCATAAACTATTGCCAAAACTCAAAATCTCACGTAACGGTCGCGAGATGCATGAAACATTTCATATTTTTTTTGCGAGCACACACAAATGCATCTTTAGCATTCCTCTATCTTGAGGCAATAAATCCCGGCGCCAATCTACATGGAGACGCTAGCTTCTGCCCAAGTAACGGACAGCATTTACAAAGACGTCTCCGCGCGCTCTAGACAAAAGAGCGTCGCAGCGGCAAATATTTACCTTTGTATCTCGTCCCGAGTCACTAAGGAGACCTCCCTACTCCGCCTCCTCCTACCCCCCCTTTCGCGGATGAAATGCAGCGGACCTGTGTCTTCTTCCTCACCCTTCCCCCTGTCCCCACCGCATCTCTCTCACTCCGCGCGGGGAGAGGAGTGCAAGTAATGGGCGACCGGTTTTGCGCGTAGATCGTGAAGATATGAGAGAGGAGGGAGTGGAAAAAAGAGGGTACAGGGGGAGGCTGAAGAAACGGGGGAAGGGGACGAGAGGGAACAGGATCGCTCCCACGGAAGAATAAGACGGCGGGACCAAGTGGGGAGGAGGAAAGGGGGGGACGGGAAGATGACAGCGCAAAAAAAAGGAAAAATGAGAACGATTGCGAAGTGACAAGTGGTGGCGGTGATATGGATTGGACGGAGCTGGCCGGGGCAGAGCGCATCTCCAGGATGATGGGCGGCGGAGGGGAACATATCGATGCAGCGCCATTATCCGAATTTTTTTTACCATTCGTGTACCAATGCAAAAGTTACAGGGACCATCCGTTATAAAATATGATCATTAATAGGAGTAGACTGATGATCCCGTAGATGGTTTTGGATGGACCCAGAAAAACCACCGCGAAAGGTGGTTCACTCGGAGGCGAAACACTGATACGCTTCTAAGTCCTGCTTGAAATTTAGCTTAAACCTCTAAATATTACAAGAAAAAAAACTCATTACATTTTTACACTTTATAGCAGAAAGATATATTTCCCCAATCGCTCCATTTACACTAATCCCCTCAACATATTTTCTGTCTTCACACCGTCCGAATTGCATCATCATTTTCTTCCTTCACCTCAACTCACCCAACATTCTCCCCTCCATCACAGCCTTCAATAGACTCTCAATATCTCCTTCATCCACCTCTTCTGCGTCCGACGTTCTCCTGGCAACCTTCTCTTTTCATGCACTACACCCAGCACTTCGCTTTTCTTTCATAACGTCGTTCTCTCTATTCATCTCCATAGCCACCACATACGTATCTGCCTCCACAAAACCACGCTCACGATCTTCCCTTATCCAACGCATTAAATTTTAGTGGAAAATGATATATTTAACCAACATTTTAAAGAAAATGATTCCAAGAACAGCCAATGAATAAAATAAAAATGTCTGAAGTGTATAAAACAAAAAGAAACTGCAGTCGTCACTCCGGAGGTTGGTTTGACGAGCGAGGGCAGAGAGTGAAGCCACAGCGTGTGAAAGTCACATTTCAGGATAAGAAACCCTTTTCACCGTGTCGCCTGTTTGGTTTCCTAGAAACTTCCCTTACCCAGGAAATCACGTCGCTTGGATTTAGCTGGAAGTGTCCTGAAAGAGAGGCTCAAATTGGTTCCAGGAGCTGATCGGCACCAGAAAATTCTCTCTGCTGTCTAGCACACATACGGCAATATTCAGAAACTATTCAGAATACAGAAAGGATCCCGCAAGAGGTGAGGTTAACACATAAGAGTATGAACAATGGCTGTAGACGGCTGATCTAAGGACCAAGACTTGGATTCACGGAAAGCTAAAGGTAAGAGGTTCGTCTCATTTTCCTCTTTCCCATTTCCCTCTAAGTCCTAAACCTTCGTATGCCACTTCTGTTGAATTTTATTGAGCTGTATTAAAATTTTCTGGGGCGAGTAACAGGAGTTTACCCACATGGATGAGGAGTATTTTGCTATTGGCTTATATTATTGTAAAAACAACTGCCAACAACAACTGCCATTCACTTGCGAAAATTCACTCTAAAGAAATGAGTTTAAAATAAGTAATAGAGACGGCGCTAGCTATGAGCAAGTCCATTGCCTTGGCCAGAACAGTACCCAACGTTCCTACTGGGCAATTTTGTTTATAATTGTTTATAATGAGCACAAATCAAGACCACCGGGCAGAATATATTATAAGATTTGGTTTACTGGAAAACTATCCTACACATTTCTAGGGATCGCTACGAACAGAGAGGGAAGCGCACAACTTATTAAAATATATTTTAGCTGTTTCTAAGTGGCTGTTTTTTCCGATGCAATAGCAATAACATTCTCGTGACTGATCAACAGTTTCCGGTAAATTTCACATGGCCGTGTTGGGAAAAGAGCGCTCTGGCTTGCTTTCTTTTCCCAAGGATACAAATAATCATACCCGATATGCGTAATTCGTACGGACATTTTTAACTATTTAAAATTATAAAGTTGTAATGATGTTGTTTGATATCTCCACGGAAATATGTATATTTTGATACTATATCAGTAAATATAAATCGTGTTCAGCTTGAAGGAAAATGCGCCTTTAGCAAGACGTAAAATCAATCCGAACAATAAAAAATAGCGAGGGTAAACCTAAGATCAACGCTCACCAAGTTGTTCTCAGTTTTATTCATTCTATTAAGACTCATGCTACACCAACGTTGAGTTGGGCAGAGTTATTTGGACACTTTCGCTCCTTTCATCGATTCCTATCAACGTTTCTGATTGATTGTGATGCCAACAATTTGTGTGCCGCCTACCTGACAGTCTACCTGCACATGTATGTTATAATAATAGTAAGTGGATTAAGATCAAGATTGCGGAAACCCTACGGCATTCAAGATGAACATAAAGATAATACCACACATCTTTTAACTCGTTCGAAACGCGACAGTTTTTCCTTTGCTTATCGCTCGACCTTTTTATTTTAGAATATATTCCCGTGACGGAAAAATACTGAACGTGGACCCGATCGAGGGAGGAATTAGAATATTTCATCAGGAGGGCCTCTTTCATCTCCTGCTGACTGCCTCCTAACTACGTAAATACCATATGCGGATAAAATGGAGCGAGGGGAAGCTTGCGATAAAAAGCTAAAGCGTACGTCCACGGGAGCGTATCACAAACAAAATACATTAGAGGGAATCTGCGGCACAAAAAAGACTTACGAAGTATTTGAGGAGCATACAAAGCACCAGCAGGGGGGGAGGAAAGTCTCCGTGATATATGTGCATACATTACTTGCGGATTGAAATAACATAAAATAGAGATAAGGATCGGGCCAGTAATAATTCTGAAGAATGAACAAATGAATTATGTAGCGAGTAGAAATGCCTTATTTTAGCAGGAACAAAAGATATCGCCAACCATCGAAACCAGTGAACGCTGAGCAACATTATCAAGCTCGGGAGCGTCACGTGACGAGATTTGCGCGAGAAATTTTTTGGTGGGCATGGAAACATTCGCTTCGTTTCTCCACCAACCTGTTCCTGCAGCTATGGAATGAAAATGCAAATAAAAATCTTTGAAATCTCCAGAATTCTCTGTTTATCCCCTCGTTACCTAACAACCAATGATATAATCGAAGGTTCGCATCATCAAGGCTCCAGTACCGCTGTTTTCCGAACCTCCAACTAAAGAGTTTGTCACATAGACGTTCTTTTTAAGACGTTCGACTTAACTTCTTACTGCCATGCACTCAGCATCGACGTCAGATTATTTGGAATGCTAATATATCGCTCATGGAATCACCCTCAAAAGGTCCGTTCTGTCTAACCGCAGCCTATCAATTAACCTATGGAATACTTGTGGAGAGTTGATTATACATGTATACTATTGTGAGCGCTTGGTAACGGAGGAAGTACACTGGATACAATATTGTTTCATAGTTTCCGTGCAAGCCTGCATTCCTCATGGTTCAATGGTTCAGGAGGAAATAAACGATTTATGCCCTAACAAGTCAATTAGAGCATATAGCTTATAATGGGAAGGCCTCCGAGAGAGGTCTAAATATGTTTTTCTACCACCCGTGCAAAGTTATTTTTCTCATTCAAAAATGCTCTCATGAAAATTATAATCTACCAATTATTTTCAAATGAAAAAATATTCGTTATACAACAAAAAAATACTAACATTAAATGCAGAAAATTATGTTTACACATTATAGGTTATGTCGATAGGAAATTATATGTGAAATAGATAATAGTTTAAATACTCGGATGAGCGCAGACCGCAATTGCGGAGTTCATGTTTCATAGGCTTAAATTTAGAACTAGTACAAATTTTCTAGAAAGTACCTCCACTCAACAAGACTTAAATATGGATCAACCTGATGCCAACTTCAGTTCAGCACAAATCATGCTAAAGTTAAATCGAACAGCTCCGTGTGCGTATGAGCAATGATTTTCCCAAGCTCGGGAAGATCTTAAGTACACTCCTAAGTGGATACTAGATAGGATAATTATTTTTCGTCGTCTTTTCACCATTAACATCATCAATTCCTTCTTGTAGGTTTGTTTTTCGGCGATGGAGATGTTACTAGATGCGTCGATATCTAGCTTTTAAAATTTGAAGAGTGCTGAGACATGATGTGAAGACCACTTAGCGGGCAGAGGGATCATGGGATCATTGCCCGGTTTGATTCCTGGTGACTTTGGCTAAGCTGTATTCAAGGGTTGCGATTTTTCGGTTTCCAGATATGTTTGGGAAACCGCAGGCGACATAGGGAGGGGAGCTGGGCTACCTACCCTGGCGTGTGACTTTCATGTAATGGAGCTAATTATGAGGCGAGCTCTACCCTCACCTACCAAACTTAACTTCCAACTGATTACTTTGGCTGAGCTGATGTAAATATACGTTTACTTAAGTAAAATCAATAAAATTAACTGCCCAAGAGACAATAGCAAGCACTTGAATTTCACTTGCTATGGTGGAAACCGTAAATTAATCATGGAGAAAAAACTCGAGACACTTGTGGCATAATAAACTTATCTAGAATTGCATAGCTCTGATTTTTTAGTCTTTATTACTTCTTCGTATTCAGTGCGAACAACAGTATTCTTTTAATGAAAGAAAGTGAAATAATTCTTAATTATGACTTAATAAAATGCTCCGCACACCAAAATATGACCATAGAGGCACGAGACGTGGTAGTACAGGTAGAGAGCTGGACTTCTGACCGGAGGGACTGGGTTCAATTCCTTGGCACGCCTCTCTGGGCACCCTCAGCTTCGCCCGAGTTTTGTCATTACTCTCCTATAGAACTTCTTGGGAAACCACAGGCGGCACAGGGAAAGGATCTGGCTCCCACACCATGATGAGTGACATTCACAGGCCGTTGGGGTAAGCAGAAGGTGAACTCTACCATCATCAACCTTTCAATCCGACCTTCGGGTTGATTACTGGGTTTATGGTTTCTTATACAGGTATGAATAATAGCATAGGTGAAATAAATGCACCGATATAATTGCAGAGCTGTCTTGTTTACTAGAGCCTCAACCATTATAAGCTCGTGGGTAGAAAAATATAGGATAGGCATAAAAGATTTCTTATTTTACTTATGAAAAACCGACGTAAGAAAAACATTTCAAGTCACGTTTTCTATTAGTTTGGCTGTTCGTTCTCATTAAAGTACTTGATGAGGATCTTAATACACAGTACAGCAAGAAATTAACAAAGTAATGTTTTTTAAAGGACGAGAGAATGTTTGTACCAATGACTTAGAGCAACTGTCGTGGCTAGAGGGCAGGTAATTGATTCTAGAGGTGCATGTGTTTGTCGGTTATGAGTCTCATATAACTGAATTATCACATTTTTTAAATCGTGAAAATGTAGGAATCTTCGTACGGGAGAAATATTATGCAGTCAGTCACGTCATGCACCAAGAATATATTCTTTTTCTCTTGTCATCTCTGCCATTGCATTTGAAATTTAAAATTCCGAAAGCCAGACAATGAAATTCCTTAAGGGTTGGTACACAAATCTTTTCCCTCCTTAATCAAAATATGAGTTAAAAAAAACCAGTAAACCAAGCATTATAAAAAACGGGAGAACGAAAGCGACAATGCAGCTACCGAGACTCTTAATATATACAAGTGTTTAAGGATAAAATCACGCGGGAAAAAAAATAATGAGCCTGTAAAGGTTCAACCTTCAGCAAAATAGATTGCCATTTCCTTTTTGAAAAAAGCGAACTCATAAATTATTTACATTTCACATGAAAACGGAATTCATACAGAGAATAAAATAAAAGTGTGTTTCATTGAACGGATTATGATAAAGTAAAGATGCTAATCAATTCCTTATATTACCTTATAAACATAAAATACATAATTTGACTTTGAGCATCTCGATGGAGTTCGGAAAACATGAAATATTTTCGGAATGCAAAGAAGAAATCCGTGTGCATCATGGAATGAAGGAGGAATGCACTAAGGCGTCCGACAAGGGGAAAGCCGAGATATGACGAAGATATATTTTTACGTCAATTTTTTATCGAAGAAAACTTTTCCGAACGTCGCATCGTTCCTCCTACCTTTTACATGAAAAATGCTCGTATAAAAGAGGCTATTCCCCCCAAGGTCATCGGTTCGACTTTCATACGACTCAAAAAATTATTAATTTTGGTTTTTGAACCTTTTTCCGTGTGGACTACGCTGCCCTCGACGATTTGATGAGGGCCACGCTAATTCACGCCTCACAAAAATTAAATCCAAAAGAATACACACAACCAGAGTGAAGGTTCAGGACGAGTATTTGTTCAGCAATTCTAAGGTTAAATGACGAGTGGATAAATTCGAAATATCTTTTATGCTATATCTTTTGTCAACACTATAACAGTTCTTTTGTCAGTACTCATTTCGGAAGGAAGGGATAACGACGTAAAGTTTGTCCTGAGAAAGGAGAGGAGATGGGAAAGTAGAAAAAGCAGGTTTGGAGGATTTCAGGCCACCCATGCTTCCTCGATTACTTAAAATGTAAAAATATCCATCTCTAAAATCATACTATATTTATACAATTTCTTTACGCAGATGAGGATGCAAGACCTTTAGCAACCCGTCAATGGTTCTGCAAAGGAAACGCATTCCTAAAAATCAGGCATGAAGAGATATCTTAAACACTATGTCCGTGTGTCCATTGCTCTGATGATGCACAAAATTAACGACTTTTAGAACATCATGCAGGAGGACCCATATAAATACACCATGAAGGTACTTCAGCATTTAAATTCATTAATTTAAGGTATTTTGCCTAATTAGGTACGTTTTTGATGGTCTCTAAAATACCACTATCCACACACGAAAAGAAGGTCCTATACCTCTATCGTTAATGTTTCATTATTGGTTTAGTAGATGCAGTAAGTCTGTCTTCCATTTGTGGTCAATTGTGGAGATCATTGATGAAGAAATAAAAAACTCGTGTGCGTAATTGATACTTTCGAAGTGTGAAGACAACAAGATCACACAGCAGTCGCGTGTGTTCACACTGCAAACACAGAAGACTGCAGACAGGTTTGCGATAAATTCACCCAATTTTAATACAGTATTAATTTTGGTCAATTACATGGATGGTTCAGTAATTCCTTAGAAAATCCAAGATATGGCACTCGTAGGGTGGGAAAAGGTTAGCTTTTATTCCGCCTCATGTCTCACCAGACTGTTGTTAATGTTTCAGCTATATCCATCACGTGGTTTCATTTCCACAGCTGATTGAAGCAAAAACGTTTTTTATTTAGAAAAAATGGAATTGGAGCACTTTTCGAAATCCTACTTTTTGGACGGCTCAAAAAGTTGGAGAAACGCCGGGAAAAGTGCATCGGGCTAAAAGGAGATAACATTGAAAAATACAAAAAAGCTACCCTAAAATAATTTTCCTGTTTTTTCCTAACGACTTATTGAAAGACCCACATGCATACACCAGAAATATAGTCAAAATTCATCTTGGAAATCAACTGTTTTGATGGAAATTGCGGCACTAATTTCCATCCAGATTTTTTTCAGTGGGTAGACAGTGGTTTTTCCAGGAGGATCCAAATAAAAATTAGATAAGAACATCGTGGACAATCATTTCGTCGTACACATTTAGCAGTTTTCGCTTTGACATTAGAGAAATTAAGTTACAGCCATTATATTACTGACTTTTGAAATGCATTCGTCAGGGGACTAAGCACATTACAAACAGACAAAGAGTCGACTTCAAAAGCTAAATACCCATTTTTCCCATTCCCCAGCGTTCAAGCTAATTTCTTTGACTAATCGCTTCGTCGCTAGGTTGCTTCACGTACACACAAGAACTCAATCATAATGATAGCAACCTTCTCCGTGGGACATGGAAGCATTTCTCTCCGTGGCTTGTTTTTCAAATCCACACCGCGTCGGAGAGGTTAAATTTCGATCGGGGACAAAGCGGCATTTTTCCCATCGTGGAAATTACTCCCCTTATTATCAAACCCTTCCGACATCGAGAGGAGTGATCGGAAGAAGCTGCCCGGCCATCGGAAGGGCCGAGGGGGTGGATGGGGATACGAGAATGAGGCGAGACGTAGACGGGGGGAGGAGGGAATCAAAGAAACGTAAAAAGTAACTAAGTCTACCGAAAATAATCTCTCTCGACTCCCGCCACCCCTCGCGCACACAAGGCTCCCATCTTCCTGACATCCCCCTCCCCTGACTGCAATCAACCGGATCGCTCTCCCTCCTCCCCCACTCCCAGGAAACACTACCCCTCCCTTACCTCCGAGGGGGAACTAATGAAAAAAAAATTGCCGCCAAGGGGGTCGGGGAAGGAGGTACAAAGGGAAGGTCGGAGGCGGGGATGGGGCGGGGGTACGCCGGGATCGCGAGATGCACTCGTGATCCGAAATCGAATGCGGCGGCAGATGGGAGAGCGCCACGTGGTTTTTTTCCGTTTTAATAACTCCGTACCTTTCCCACCGCACGCCAAACCAACCTTCTTTTACCTCCTCGGGAAGACGCGAGGGTAGCGCCGCCGCGGTAGAGGGGTGGGAAATAATAAATACTGGCGTTTATGCTCCAACGGACTTGGGTTATGGATATGAGCACCACCATTTTGTTACCCCACTTATCCACGACTACAATTCTGGATTTATGAATTTACATGCCTCTTCCCAGTTTTCGTGACCGAAATTAATATTTCGTGGTGGAAATTTCCATGAAAACAAATTATCGGAATGGAAATTTGGAACTCGTTTTAGTCCGACTAAAAACATGTTTCAAACTTCGTTTGGAACATGTTTTTAGTCAGTAGACGACTACTGAGACGGTAATATCACCACATAGGCTATATTAATATATGTACTACTAAGAGTCGCGGCTCGAAAGTTATTGAACCAATTAGCATTTAAGAAACCAGCGTAATGATGGCGAATTTTTTCGACAATTTTCTCTCAAAATATCACAACCTCAGGACATATATTTAAATTTATTTCGCTCTCCTGGTTCTACAGTCTTGTACTGAATTTCCAAGACTTAAATTTTTCTTTATTTGACAGGTTAGTGTCAACCCTGGACAATACATGTTCATACCTTGCTCTGGATCAGAGTGCTCATCGTATTAATAGTGTTTCTCACTGTCTTCCTCGTTAGTCAAAGAGTTACGTGCATGGACTGAAAACCCGACATCGCGAACGCGAATCGCACCTTCGAGCTGAATGGTATACGATGAGGAGAATTCACTATTACGAATGGGCTGGGCTGTCAGAACGCACGAAAGCTATTAAAAATCTCTATCTGGATGGAATAAGAACACTTGAGATCATAACGTTTTAGAAAGTTTACATTGAAAGAATCAATTACCTTGACTGGGATGCTTATCTAGTCACTCGAATTCCAGCAGTGGATTCTGGTTCGAGTCCTGGTAGACGCGAATACTTTCTTCTAACCGAAACTATTA